>VOQZ01001861.1:0-28762 GCA_008079305.1 Phytophthora palmivora
AACTTCTAAAGGCAGTACCCTTTCTAGGGTACTTCCTTCATGGAACCCCGTGTACAGTACAAATGCAATCCCTGCTATGTTTGTTTTCCAACTGAAGGGTATGATCATCTTTACCGTGAGTTTCGTCGAAGTGTCCGCTTGTAATAATCCAGCTCCATCCACGCGGATGCTGAAGCATTCGTATTGTCGGTGAAATATCACAAGAGTTAGCCTTCCTATTATGCTGCGATTCCGTTTCAGCAATCCATGTGTATGAATTAAACTGTGAAGGGCAATTTCTTGGTTGGATCGGTGCTAGGGCTGTCGTCCACACTTTTGAAGGAACGCATGCTAAAATGCTGTGCACACCACCTCCTTAGCTGCTTATAATGCCGAATCGTAACGGTTTCTTTCTCTCGGTGGTGTGAAGAGATATATACCAGGAGCCTCTAGTCGAACTCTTAATTTCATCAGTGTACATGGTGAAATAGAGGGAAATCTTGCTGCTTCAAGGGTTTCCCTTCCGTCCACGATACAACAATTTTCGTACCATTTGCTAGTTCTCCAATAATTAGTGTTTATACTCTCGTCGTGATCTCGTGTCGGCGTGTTCTAATGCATTTGATCGTATCTCCGTTGACCCAAAAGCAAGTTATTGTTTCTTGCAGCTCAATTACTTGCGATGGTAATTTTGCTGATTTTCCATCATGTTTTGTTGCTCCGTTACATCTCTCCACAATTCTAATCGACCGATGTTCTGAACAGTTGGCAACTTTCCTGATCGTGTTTTCGTCTAGATTTCTCGACTTGTTCTTTGCTCGTTGGGTTGAAAGCGCAGCAATCGCGGGCCATGGGTGTCTTCGGATGCGCTAATAATGCCAAGCTGCTTGGTAATTATCCGGTGCACTTTGTATCCACTGCTCCGCTTGATTAATCTGTGTAATTTTAAGCGATAGTTCGATATTTTGTAACCCAAGGCCACCCTGTTCTTCTAGTGCAAAAACCAACCCAGGAGCGAGCTTGTGTCGCGCTCTACCTCAGTTGTTGTTCCTTTCCAGATGAATCGCTTTTGCAGAAGTACGAGTTGCTGCATAGTCTTCTTCGATATCGGTATGTGCAGTCCAGTGAATAAAATCGCCGGCAACACAACCGTGTAAACAGCACTACACGCTGTTTGATAGTGTTAGCTACCCGAGTTGCTACTTGTAATCTTTTCTTTATATTCATGATGCGGAGCTCCCAGTTGTACGCTGCCGTATCATGTGTTCCAAAGTGGTATCCTAAATCCTGGTTGTTTCTCCTGTTCCCAGTACTGCATATCCGTGACATCGTGATTGTTTCCAAGCCGTATTTAGTGGAATCAGCACACTCTTTTTCGGTTGTACATTGAGGCCAGATATTTCTCCGAAGCGATGAAGAAGCTGATTTAGTGGTTCTACCTGCCGAGTTGCCGATAAAAACACAGTGCAATCGTCCACAAACCCGTTAAATACGTGTCGTTGCCCTCCGGACCCCTGGTATTTCCAATCCCTTGATTTGTGGGTGTGCGGAGATAGCCCTGCCTAAAAAATCTATAGCCAAGATAAATAATAAGGGCGCTAGAGGACACCCCTGCCTGATTCCAGAATGAATTTCCCATTTCGATGATTCGATACCGTTCACAAGATAACTTGAAGTGGTTCCATTATGTAAATTGTGGAGTATGTCCAGAAATTCTTGGGGGGATCCATATTCCGCCAGTGCAGTCAACATGAAGCTTCGATCTAATGTGTCGTAGGCTTTGTACTCGTCGAGACAAAGGATGGCAGGAGAGTCTGCCCAGTCCAGTTTATTGTCCTCGAAAATTGTCTTTAGCATTGCTTGAACCATGGTCACACTTTTTGTCATTAATCTACCGCGAACGAAGCCTTGTTGCGCTTCGCTTATTATTCGTGGTAGAAAGTTGTGAATTCTTTCTGCATAAATTCGCCCCAGGATTTTATATGCCGTGTTGAGGAGCGAAATTGGCCGGTAGTCCATTGCATTTGATGAATCCCCTTTTTTTCGTAGTGGTACAACCACTGCATCAAGGAACGATTTTGGTACCGATGCTCCTTTTTGTATGGCGCGGTATACTGCTACAAGACATTCAGCCATTTCCTCCTTAAAATCTTTGTAGAAGTCATGTGAGAGTCTGGTGGTGCCTCCTGCTTTATCTCGGGGTAGTTGATCGATTGCATACAGTACTTCTCCTTCTAGTATAGGTTTTACTAATTGATTTTTCTCACCCGTTCGTAGTCGTTGCGATTCTGGATGGTGTGAAATTGTCTGAGTGTCTTCTGCATTTTCTGTGGATCGATCGTTGCGTGTGATCCACCCATTATGTCGTTCCACTCACTCGCCATCTTCTCGGCGATGGACATCGGATCGGGGTAGTGGTGGCCTGGTGATGGCATTATATTTGTGATAGTCTGATCACGTTGCCAATCAGCATGCCGCTTGTAAAATTGTTTAATATTGGCTATCGTTGGCTGTAGTTTTCTCCCGAAAGCTCGTTGATTTTGGCGATTTCGACAGTTTTGAGCGATATTTTGCAGATCCGCTCGAGTTTCAGCTTGACGATTCAAACTTGAACGGATGTTGTCGTAGTATGCATTTGATCGTTTCTTGTCCATTCGCGACACCTCGCTTAGCATGGCTGCAATTTGACCGGTAAATGTGTCCCAAGCTTGAGCTGGACAGCTTTGCTTCAGAAAACTTGTTTTTAATTTTTTGAGCCTTTTTCCAATTTGATGGTGGACCCACTTCGGAGATGCGCTGTGAATGGGATAACAAGCTTTAGATGCCCCTCGTCTACCTGCTTTTTGTAGTGTTAGCCAAAGTCGGACTTCTTGATGGTCTGAGATATTTGCTGGTAGCCGCGCTTCTACCCATTGTGCTAACCCAGCTATATCTGGACTAAGGTAAAATCTGTCTAGTCTGCTAGCACTGCGATTTCTCCCGAAGCTGTAGTGCGATTTTGGGTCTGGTATACTGTCTTCGTTTGTATGTGTAGTCAAATCTACTGCGTCCAAAAGGTCAAGCTGATCCGTGAGTCGTTCCAGTTCTGCACTTTCGCATGGATTTCTGCTTGGCAATCCATTTGTCAATCGATCAATGGTCGGTCGCAATACTGCGTTGAAATCTCCACCTAGTAGCAGTGGAGCTGTAGTTAAGGTCCATCTACGGAGATCATTGTAGAATTTGTTCTGCACCTTTGCTTCATTTGGTGCATATATATTCATGAGGGTCCAGTCGTAAAATTCAACGCCATTCTTCTACCTGTCCACTCGTTCTGGCTCCATGGCCTGATTTGGGATGCGATTTTGGGCTGCAAAAGAATGCCAACTCCGCCTAAAGAATCGTCCATCTTAGTCCAGTAGCTTAATTGATGTGAAGGGTCCTTGATGCCCCACACCCGGTTCCACGAAGCCTTAATTTCATCCATTTCTTCTGTTGTTTTGATATGTGTATCTTGTACAAATATAATATCCGCCGAAGGAGTAGTCAAGCGTTGTTTCCATCCGCAGAGCCAACCCATTCGTCGTTCCTTCATAAATCCTTGTAAATTCTGCGTAATTACTTGTATTTCTGTTCGATGTCGGTTCCGTTTTTTGTCTTCTGACCCATTATTGTAAAACAAATCTGCGATTTGTTGTAGTTCAGTGTACAGGTCAGTTTTTGAGTTCATAGCTGTAGAATTCACGGTAACTTATTTTCTAATCTTCCATCATCTCTGACGTTACAGATTCCTCGGTTGGGTGCTGCAATGCCAGATATGATTCCAATGCTGCCCAGTCTCCATCTGGCTGACTTCCAAAGTAAGCCTTCTGCACTCCCGGATTTTGTTGAAGAGCTGATACAAAGCGATTCAATACTTCAATAGTTGAGAACTGAATGTGCGCCGGCTGTCCTTGTAATAACCCGAGCTCTGGGGAGTACGCATATGCAGCCATAATTTTCCGAGAAAGTTTATCAGCGTTTCCTTTTCTGCAAAGGTGTAATAGCTTCACCCTATCAGCTTTGAGTTTGTTCAAAATCCCCCACAATTCTGGAGAATGCACATAACTATCGTCCATCATAGTTTTTCGATTGTCGCGGATGAATGAAGTCCATTGGGCGAAAGAGTGGATTATTCCGTTGTCCATCACCATGTTCTGGGTTTGTTGTTCTTCTATCCTCGTTTTTAAGTCTGTCATTGCTATCAGGAGACAATCAATTCTGTATTGTCGACTCCAATCCATAATGGTGCTCGCCTTGAGTGTTCGTAAAATATACTCAGGTGAATCCACCTGCTGTAGCCACTCCGATAGTACATTTGGGTGTTTTTTCACTGCTCGCTCCCAAATGTTTGCGTCTACCGGAAGGCTAGGAAATGGGTCGTCACTGAAGTTTCGCCACCTTACTTCAAATGCATTCCATTCCTTCCGTTTGGTGCTCTCTGTTCTTCTTCCTCCTCCTGAGAATCGACTCTTTCGAGGTCGCATTTGCCACCACTTTATCCTCCTCTGATGTTTGACTACCTGATTCCTCATCCTGGGTCCATTCAGAAGCCTCGGACGTCCTCATTCCTTCGTCATCTTCTTCTGAAGTTGCCCAGTTTTTTATTCCATTATGTTGTAGATGCAGTTGCCACTTGCGCAGGGTTGTTTCATCTTCTCCGGTTGCCGTACACAGTAGTTTAACTTGCGACATCTCATCCCAGCTTAAGTTAGCTAGTAGTTTTTGCAATCCCGGTGTTAATCCTTGTGGGCCACCGGTAGTAGAACCGTCTAGTACTTGTTGACACCCATCTCCATGTAATAGTACTTCTCGTAATTCTTCTCTTTCTTTATCAGTAAGATCAGATTCTTGAATAGCTAGTAGTAGATGATTCTTGTTGTCCATCGCAGAAAACTGATGTTGTGTTGTTTCTTGGACTTGTGCTTCCTCCATCTCATTGTCCGCAGTATTCCCAACTTCATTATCCTCAATATCTCTAATATCTTCCACATCAGGGTCGAAAAACCCATCCAAACACTTCCTAGATGGTGCTTCTCCAAATCGCAACCACGTGTAGTGCATTTCTCCATAGTGGAGCACAATGGGAAGTTGTCCCGACGCTTTTAATTCTTTGCAGTCTTGTTGAAGGGATGCTATCCAGTGACTAGCTTCAGTACTTCTATGGTTAAATTCCTCTGCCGATGCCAACTCGTGTGACTTCGTAACTTTGTAGATAGGCTTAACAATCTGATAACTGGCATTCGCTAGACCTGTGCGTGCTATTACCAGGTATATAGACCTTTGGAGTAATTTTGCCATCATCAAAAGCGTCATTTCCGACCCCCAATACGTTCGTGATATGAACGACGTACTTTTAGAGCTTGCGCTACAAAGATCTTGGATATGTTCTTGCAATCTCGTCTTGGATTCCTCAATGGTGAGTTCTCCTGTTTTCTTGATGTGTGTGCTCAATAGGATTTTTCGGATTTCATGGGGAAACTCAACACCGTGTTCTGACGCTAATTGTACCCCCTTTTTCAGCTTTGTAGTGACTTTTTCGATTGTCGATGTTTCCTTCAGTCCTTCAAAACCCTTATTGAGCATTGCCATTGCCACTCCATAGAATTGACAGTTTCCAGTTCTTGGTGTCGGGACTGGGCTTAGCCCACATTGCTTAAGAACATCATATCCCGAGACTTCACCGAGCGTAGCTACTTCAACTGCCTCGCATACTTTAGAATTGTCCTGAGTGATGTTTGTTCCACTTTTGCCTACAGATTCGGAAATCAGTCGGTTTTGCTTGGACAATGCATCGGGTCGTAGTAACACCTTCCGAGTAATTGGTGCTACTCCCTTATTTTCCGCTTCTTTTAGTTCGGAGTCCGGATATCCAGCCAAGTCTATGATTTCCTTTTCAGTAGTACATACCTTGGTTTTCTGGGATACTTCTTTTTGCAGTGCAGCCGCGAACGCTTCCTGAGCAGTCATGCCTGGGCGAAAACTCTTATTTCGTGGTAGCGTTTTCCATTCTTCCGCTGGCGTTTGGATTGCCACTTCTTTTTCTGGGTTATTGTTTTCCCCTTTCTGATCTCCGTTTCCATTTAGCTTAGATGAACTTTCGAGGTCATCAGTTTGCGTGGGGCCCGGTGTGGCGTTTCTTTTCTGTTCCGAGTCAGTATTTTTCTTCGTTTCTGCTAACGCTGTCCACATCATCTCCAACTCTTGAAAACTGGTAACAGTGCTCTTGCGGAGTTCAAGTGACTCAACGTCTGTAGTAGTGACGTTAATACATCCGCTGTTAAGTGTCCAGAAGTCTGGTTTAGATCGGCACTGAGCCACCGTGTGTCCGGATGTTCCACAATTGTAACACGGGGGTGCTGGGTTGGATCCTACATGGTGCACTAATATTTTTTGTCATATCCAGTTCACAAACTTAACGTTTTCGAGGAAACCTGGGCATCCTGGAGACTTAAAGTATATCTCCCATGCTCCTGTTTGAAATGTTTGTCTCCCATACTTGGGTTCTTGGAATGTCGCGAAACTCCCCTTGAATTTTGCCCGTATGAACGCATCCAGCGCTGCTTCATCTATGAATCTAGAGACATTCAAGAGCTTTTCTCGGTACCTGTTATGACGCTCCTCATTGCGAATTTCATTTGACCCAATCTGTCGCTTCCAAATTCTTACACTCCGTTGGCTTGGAGTTTCTCCCGGCTGGTTATCTGCTAGGCGCCCATCTCGGAGAACAAATCGTCTGTTCCGAAATGGTATGTACTCAAAGACTTTTGCCCATCCAGTACTTGTTTCCCTTGTCCAAAAGAATAGATGAACCGAATGTCGTTGTGAATTATAACAGACTTGCTTTGTTTCTCCCAGCATTTGGGTCAGCATCGATTAATCGAACCCGAGTTTTTTTGCTCCCAGTAGTATGGCTCCAACCAACCGCTCTCTTGTTTGGAAATCTGGGTAGATTGGGAATTCCGTTGGAAATTGAAAGTATAACTCTCCTTCGACTTGTGCATGTATAGTGTTCTGAATGGCGCGCAGCATGTCATTATCGCAAGTTCGCTTTAGGAATTATGGGAGTCCTTGTGCCAGGATGTTACCCTCCAATATCCCTTGCGTAATCTTCTTTTCAAGTTCCGTTGGTGGGCGTAATTCCGAAGGAAAGCTGTGGTGTACGGTGTACACAGCCCGCATCTCTTCGATCTCGTCTGGGTTGTATGCGTCACTACGAAATCGCACGATTGTGTTTTTCGCCTCCATTGGTTCATCTTCTTCTTCAGCCTGAGGTGATAGTGGGTTTGCTGCCCATGGATTGGTTGATGTTGCTGTTCTTACTTTAATTTCGTTTTCTCGAAGTTCAATCGTATCCGTTAGCGACCTGCGCGAACCATAAACAGCTTTAGTAAGATCTCGGAGACGGTTTTTCCATTGAAGACTGGTAACGCCTCCCTCCATCACTTCTGCCCAGAAAAGCCGAAGAAGACCGTCGAGTTCTTCTTTGTGAAGGATCGGTAAATGATTTTGTTCTTCTGATAGCTCGCCGCCTTTGTGCTGTTTGAAAACCATCCTAAATAGCTGCTGCATCATATCTTTGTCCTCGTCCTCAATCATATCTGGTGAAACTCTTCCTTTATCCGCCCTGGTACTTCGTACTTTCGAGATGAAAGCATCAAATATGATCGGAAAGTCTTTTATCGAGGGACTTTCCTCAGGCACTTTGAATCCTCCGTCGGGCTCACCTTCTGGTTCCGTCTGTGACTTCGTTTTAGGCTGCGATATCTTCGTCGTTTTTTCTGTTTTTCTTGGATTTTCTTGATTTTTCAATACAATTTTTGTGTTCATATCAGGCATGGTGTCCTCTACGTTTGTCGCCGCGAGTTTACCCTCTGGTTTTATAGTGACTGGTTCTTTCCCTCTGGCTTGCTTTTTTAGGAGTATCGGTTGGGTCCGGCGGCTCTCCTTTGCTCCCCATTAGATATTTACTACAACAGGGCGCTCTGTATCTCTCAGTTCTCCTTGTTGATGGGTATGTTCTCTTTCTCGTTCGATGGGGTTACTCCCAGTTTCCCCTAGTTAATTCTGGCCTCCGATCTCTCTGAGCGGTCGGCGGCTGATTTGGAAGTGTATATTCAGACTCGCACAACGCAAAAAAAATCGGGAGTGGGATCATTTACTTTCCGAATGCATATGAACTGCTGCCTTTACGCAGACTACGTGTTCCAATGTCTTTTGGGTTGCAGCTGAGAACACAAATTTCCTCACCACTTTTAAAGCTTCTATTAGTTGCATTCTCTGTCCTCCCAGCCTAAAGCATTGCCTCTAGTTTGGACGTGATCAGAGCCAGTGCAACAGGGTTACGTGAGGGGTACCCCAGAATGGGTACTCCCTCAAGAAGTAGATATAATTACGTGAGTATTCGTTTTAAGAGATACTCAGTCGTGGGTGGTGTGGACCACATCACTGCCACGTAGGTCGGGCTAACCAATAGTATTTGACCTACTTTTATATGCATATATAGAACAAATTACAGTTAATAAGTTATATGTATTATAGGTCGTCTCGAGGACGAAGAAGCTCGGAAATTTCCAAATGGGATTTAACGAAGTGTATTAGACGGCAAGAGAGCATAAAGCTAGCAAAAGCTAAAACCCGCAAAGGACCTGCACAACACTGCCCGGCCATCCGTGGGAAGCAGCAACGGCTTGAACTGTTACCGAATCGAACTTGTGCGGGTAGACAAGCTTTAACCACCTCAAAATCTCGAGGTGACCGCACTCCGCAGCACCCGTTGAAGCAGAAATAGAGCAAACCGCGTTACAGCTCTCGTGTAAATAAACGAGAGTCGCGAAATGACCGCGAGTTGCAGCCAGGTCCATAGCACGCTCTTCCACAAGTTTTTCCGGTGGGGGATTGGTCGCAATGGGCGTAGCAAGCAATACACCGCAGCAGATAAGGAGCAATACGCCGGGTTGAAGCTACTGATAATGGACGAAACTTCCACCACTGATTGTAAACTCTTCTGTACCGGAAGGAAGTTTCGTAGCTATCACGACAATATCCTATTGGGGACATTAGCGCAACATCACAAGCGAAAAACACGTTTTATATTGTTATGATATATTGTTATGATTGGTCGAATAAATTTCTACTTTGTTTTTAAATTACCATTTGATGTTGCTGGTAGACGACAGGAGCAACATCCATCCGAACTTATTAAATTATATAAAACATAACGTATAGCAGTTATACGAGACAGCCCACCAGACCAAATAGCCAAAACGAACTTCACAGGGATAAAAAAGTAGAGGAATAGCAGGCGACTGGGATCTACCCCTTAGCTCGGAAATAAAATATCCGAGAACAGGCCAAATGACCTAATTAACCGTTTCGCGAGCCATTTACCTAAACTATAGTATACAAATCTAAGATATTTGCTTCTCAAAGGGCACCTTTTTCGCCTTTTAACGAATTCACGGTACTGTTCTGGCATGTCTCGTAAGACATGCGATCTACTGTGATTTGTTTGGATTTGCTGGTGCTGCTGGTGCATACGATTGCTAACATTTGACTTAACTTCACTATGGTGCATGATTACAGTATCGCTCAAGTCCTAAACGAACGGCAAGGTGCGATGATTATGGCAATTACGTAATCGAGTGGGTAAGAATTAATTTTAAAATGCTACCGATTAGCGTCGAAAAGATGGACACGACAAGAATCGTACATGATCAATTGCTAGGCATCTCACCTGCTTGATCAACATTAAGAACCGTGGAAATGTTGTACTTCACGATCATTTCACACACTTCAGCTCGAAACTTGCAGCCGCAGCTTCGGCATTGGGCTATCCTCGGCATGTACGAACACACGAACAGGTCGAATCCGTATGAAGCCCTTCCTCCACGAATATGAAGCGGTGAATATGTCTGCGGGAAAACTACGCTCTGATGCCATCTCATGCGCCTTGAATTGGAGCAGTTGCGCTGAAACAGGACAACATCCTCTCCTTATTGAGTTAAGCCACAGCACGATGTATTCTTCAACATCGCGAGGCAGAACAATGGCTTCACCAATGTTACGAAGGTTTTGTGATGCTCCTTAAGCTGACCGCGCACCAGCTCAATCTGCTTGCATTGACGCCCCCAGGATGAAAGTTGCTTAAGCTTTTTCTTTCGCTCAGCTGACGTAAAGATCAAGGGGTATAATTTGGCGACAGCTTTGCCTGTGTCATTGTCAGCTTCTAAAGTTGCAGTACCTGCCGTTTGTGCGTATAGTCGACCGATATGCGCTTGTACTGCTTTGAGTATCTGCCGACAGCCGTGGTGCACTGTCGTCCCATCTTCGAAATTGGTGGTGTGAAGCAGGCTAAGTTTTAGAGTTTCGATATCAGCGTGTTAGTGCAATGACATATGTATATTTCACGGTACGCTATTGGTAGACAATCGTGTTCGCTTAGGACAAAAGTTCGTTTAGGACTTGAGCGATACGGTACACGATGATTATGCAATCGTACCTTTCATATGTCTGAAAAGACGGTAAGTATTTAGTTGAACTTAAGTAGAAGGGCGAAAAATCGCCCATTTAGAGGGGTGTTTCGTACCGTTGCTTTGGAAACCATCTAAAAGGGCGATTTTTGCGCCCATTCACCGCAAAAGGGTTAACCATAAATAAATCAGTCTTAAATCTATTCTAAACTGACTATTAAGTCCCCAAAGACCAGGGACTAGTGAACTGCCGTTCATTAGGAGTTTGTATACCCCTGATAGCACGCTTCCTCAAGCAGGGTTCTCATGTGACCCCGTCACACTTGGTAGCACTTGTAGTCAATCTACGCCTACGCGGATAGATTAACTACCTGAATTCTCTGTGGCTCCTACAAGGTAAGTCAAGTATGGCGAAGTGGGTGAACGCTTTATTGCCCACAGTATAGCGCCCCGAAACGAGGGGATGGTCCTTCGAGAAGAACCGACCTTTCGGGTAGTACAGGTCCTGAATCAAGTACTAGGCTTGATCCAGGTTGGTGTGTGACCTTGCGCAACCCTATAGGTGTCGATTAATTCGGCGGACCGGGTTTCACCGGGTATTTGTATTCCTAAGATAGATACATAGACAATCGAAGAAATTCCAGGTTGTACGTATCCTGGGGGTCCTGAATGTGGGTTGAGAGATCACGAGTAAAGACCTTCTTCCCAAAGACAACCTAAAACAATACAGAGGTTGAGTATACAATATGCAGCCTGTCCGTTAGTTAGCACGCTCGAATACAGTATTTTCGGTATGTCCTACGCGCACCACCCTCGAAATACTCGAGGGAATTGTTAAAATATTCTTCCTAAACACACAGTAATCAACAGTCAAATTCTAGGGGTGATCACTGCCACACCTCCTAAGATCGCAGGGAAATAAATATGAAATGCAACGGGCACTCGGAGTGTCCACTAGCAACTTTGCAAATAAAATAACTGGATCATTCCGAGCGTTCAAGCCCACTGGTCCCAAATTAAATTGACTTGAACGTGTTGAGAGTTTTCACTGGTTAGCGCGGCCTTGGTCGTCCTCACTCTGGGGCCTTCCTAATTCGAGCGGTCCTCTTGGTAGTCCTTCCTTGACGAGATGTGTTGGAAAGTACAGCAACCTCCCTAGGTTGTCTGTGCGACGAAGATACTTAGGCATCCCACTACGAAGCGAACTCGAAGACACTTGTGCTTCACGACACAAATCAAACTCTGTTTAAAATTATCGTCTACCTTGGCATTCTAAAATCTTCTTCAATCTTGGTAATCTTGGTACTTCTTGGTGGTCTTCCTTTACTTCGTGAGGTCACGTTCGGGTTGACTTGGTCTCAGTATACTTGAAATGTCACGTCGAACTTGGATCTGCATACACTCATCATTGTTGTCTTGGCTCGTCTGGGATCGGCAGCACGGGTCTGGTCCTTGCACAATGTAGTTATCTGATTGCGTTACCCTAGGGTCGCACTCTCTTGCCTCTGCTTGAATGTCAGCGAACTGACTTCCGGACTGAACTTGTCTTCGACTGCTTGAGCTTCGGTCTTGCTCTTGGACGGTCACTTGGCCATTCAGGGTGTACTTCGTAACTTTGGATGGTGTCTTCATATCCGGTATTCGATCAAACTTTCAGGATGTGGGAGCCAGTCTTGGGGTTTACATGTGCGGGTGTGGTCGTAATTGTGGAGACCCTGGGGTTTCTGGGTGTCTTGTGTGATGTTCGGCTCCGTCAAGGTAGGCTACTCCTCAGGATACGTTCACCGAGGGCACTTGATTCCTTCTTGTGGATTCCTGCCGTCAAGGAGTCGGCGGTCGGACTGAGCGTCAATGTTGCATCCTGAATGTGGTACCCATTCAGGGCGTACGCTTCCAATCTGTGAGCCTCTCCGTAATCGAACATCTGCATCCCCAAAGTCCAAACCATCAATTCACCCAGGTGTCCCACTCAATACCCATCATGAAAACCATCACCTCTTGTCCGAATCAGTGTGATCGGGTTGTCCCGGCTGGGCAGCTGCGGGTGTGCCTTGAAAATTCGGAGGCACATCGTCAGAACATTTTGAAGACTTAGATCAAAGTTTATGGACCCGGATCCACAGGTAGATTTGAGTGATCCGGGATCTGGGCGTATTATGTCAAGATCGGGTGATGATCCGGGAACACGCAGTATGGAGTGAGTTTGGATATATCACGATTGAGCTTAGCACGAAGTACAATGGTTGGATCAATCTTGGAAGTTTTGGATCAAGGTGATCTGGTGGATTCACTACGGAATCAATGTGATCTGGCCTATTAGAGCATGATCTGCCGTGGGGAATACGTGATCTAGAAATCACGGGGTTGGATTACGATATTGGCGAAGGCAGTAGTCCAGATCACGACAGTACGACTAGTGATCCAATGTTTATGGTTCAGATCAGGAGTGATCTGCAAGGATGTCGACTGCTATGATGGTGGGGAACGAGAAAGGACAAGAATCAGGATAGCGTAATCGGTCGATGTGTCGGTAAGGATATGATACAGGATGGGATAGGTCTTAACATTAAATCAGAACCGAATTTGCATTGTACGACACAAGTGCTCCGCTACGCGCCTGGAAACGGGAACTACATTGGCCCTACGGTATTAATAGCGAGTTAGGTGTGCAGATCTAGTGTGGTTGATAATATCTAGATAATATATTGGCTAGATCCAACCTCCTAGTATCTTACCCTAATTGCAGATCCAAGATCCCGGTATTAATTGCTTAGCCGGTAGATCCTCGGTATCTCAATCACCAAGATCGCGCTATAGGAAGCGCCAAACAATCAAAGGACCCCGCATAAAGGGAAATCAACACGAAAGGAATTACTACAAGGCCGGATCCAGATCTAGGCCGCCGGATCCAAGCTTGATCTAATCGCTTGGACTCCGGATCTACTACTGGCGAGTGGTGTGAAGACTCCCACGCTACTCTACGACCCCAACGTCACGCCAAGTCGTTCAACCAACACAGAACGAACAACTTAAAAGTCACCAAGAGAGGAAGATCCAGCCCAACCGACGGGTTCACAAGGTGAGCAAGTTCAGCAGATCATGGATCATCGGAGGACCCCCTTCGTTAGTCGGTGTCCGGACATTGGTGGTAAGCCGGATCCAGCAACATCGCAGATTTTGCTGATCCCGCTACACCATATCTCCACCGCGTGAACGCAAGCGCCGTAGCCGCCGTATGAAGCCACATCATCGTCCCAAGGAAGCGAAGAACAGCAGTAGTGTATTAGGTACGGATACACACAACATTTTGGTACTGTCTAATACTTAACGGTTTTACGGGGTATGTATTTTGAGAAATATGTATAGAACTCAGGCGTACGACATGGCAAATACGATACAAGACTTAGAATTATTGTGGGTTCCACTCAAATTTTCCTCGGGCTTTGATTGAATCGCGCGAACCCAATCGCGCGACCAATCTCCCGACCACTAACGAGCATATACAACATCATAGGGTATCCTAAGAGAGCTGTCAGTCCTCAAAGATGGCGTTACGAGCCCCAGCATCGCAGGGGCGTGTGCGAATGTCCCCGTACCAGGAGCGCCGTCGCAGGCCTGTTTAAAACATGGTCTACACGCATGTAACCTCAAGCATCTATCACCAGATCATGCAGACGACAGCAACCGAATGAAGATAATGTGAAGACAAAGCGCTCCCCGAAGCCCAGCTGTGAGAGGCACCTTTTCGTGGTGCAGATAGCGATGTGAGAAGCCACGGAAGCGACATACTCCAGTCGATGGGCGAGAATACTGCAGTGCGCACTTGCGTTAAGTTCTCGTAGTTATATTTTTGACCAATGGAAGGTGTCTGTGGATTGCGCGGGTGATTCGAGGAATCAACCCAGATATGTAAATACAGCCGGAATTCACAATACCAGACGCACCTACTGACGCACAATACGACTGTTAACAGGACACCAAGATCGTTATGGTAGACGATGTTACCAATGTGATACTCGGTTCTGGGACTACAACGATAAGCTATTGTCGCTGTACACGACAGTCCGGCTAACGCGATACGCAGGCTTACACGATAATAGTTTACTATGAACAAAGTGTAGCACGACACACGAGATGTTGATAACGCGGTTTAGGACACGATACTAAACGTGTTTTAACACGATAAACGATACTGGGAATCCAACGGTGTGAAACATGTATGGTGCAGGAGAAACATTATTCATAATCTAAAAAAATGCAGTGGAACGGAGTGGTGCTGTTACTTGCGGAGGAAACGACATGATACCAACAATGTTGGTAATTATGAGACCAAACGACATGTGGCTACTGGGGCCAACCCAACACGTTGGTTAACACCACACGAAATGGAAACCAGATAACTGAAAGGAAGAACTGAAGTGCTACTAACAGTAGACCTATGCAACAATTAGTTTAAACACGATAGCGACAACTACGAGTAGTGGGGATGGTGGAATGAGGGTTATGTGATGTAGCTAATATCAAGTTTGACCCTTGGCTGAGTCTAAGGAGCGTGGCCAACGGCACAAGATTGTGATTCACCAGAGTTCGGCTTTGGGTAGTTTAGGAGCGGTGGTCTGCGGTACTGATTCGGCTGGTGGCTTCTTAGAGGGAGAAGCCGAGACCAAGGACTTGGCTTTAGCCCCTCCAAAGCTAAAACAAGAAGATGCGACCAGGCGCAGAAGCCGACGACCACTGGAAGAGCCAGGAACAGTCGCTTCGACTGGGCTGAAAGGGCGGCAAGATCTATAACGACTCTATGTCACTAGATATTTGTATGGGAACCAATTAGGAATCAGAAAAGGGGTTTAAGCTCCTAGTATTAAACAGAGCAGAATTTTCTAAGTCCAAAACACGTGTACACTCTTCCGGTAAGTCCCTGTACGGGCCGGATTATGTCTGCCGTCAGAACTCGAGAGGCATAGTTTGTAGAGTTTTGGTTGGTAGCGCCAAGAGATTAGGTTGGCCCGAGGAAGGGCATGACTCGCCAAGCGCGAAGAACAAACCCCGCTGAGCTCGGCGGGTCGGTATACCGTACAGCCCGGGTACCGTCACCCCTCTTCAGCCGAGTAGCCTTTGCCTCGGCGACCCGTAAAAGCGCTAACGCGCCGTCGTCCATCCTTCGGTGGAGGGCGCGGGATAACGTATTATTGGCTGGCTTGGTTGGTTGGTACTCGGCGGAAGCGAGACACCAGCTGGCCGAATTGCTAGAGGACAACCCAGCGCAGGCCAACAAACGCCGATCTAACTCGGCGACTGTTGTGGTTCCGTTCTATTACCCACATCTGACGGATTTGTTCGTTCTGCTACACCACAGTTACTACTGTTGCGTGGTACATAATAGTGCAGCGAGTGGAACAAATTTCACTCTAGCATTGATATCTGGTGTAAACTTTGGTTGTCTCGACCATGACGTTTTACACGGTCGGTGGGCAGTATAACATTTAGACCAACATTAGAGTAATCTGTACCGGAACGGTAATATTTAAAGCGGAGACAAAGAGTTGGTAGTATATATAGAAGTGTAGCAGGTACTAAGAACAACCCCTGATGGAGGTCAGCAGTACACATTATGAAGACTAACAAATTGGGTAAACAGCCTACGTGGCACGTACTAAACGGAGGCCAATACGAAGCTTGGTTCAAACACGATGCTGAACCCAAGCATCACGATAATTGATACTTCTATGCTGTATACGGTAGTACAGCTGGCGCGTAGCCGCGAGCGGAACGAATTTCAAGCTACCACTTATATCTGGCTCCATATTTTGGATTTGGACATCTGGTATCAACTTTGATTGCTTTGACATGAAGGTTTACACGATCTGCTGACAATATAGCATTTATATATCATTCAGACTAATTTGTAGTGGAGCTCGCGCTGGGAGAGTAACGGCGATATTTGAAACTGAAGCGAAGAGTGGGCAGTATGTACAGTAGCGTAGCGAGTATGAAGAACAACTCTGGACGGAGGTCGACGATACACGATAAGGAGACAGATACGTTGAATGAAATAGTCAAATTGATACGCACGTGTAGGTCAGCATAACGTTTAAATTAAACATGGCACCCAACCTCATATATAGTGGAGCGAGCGAAACGAGGGTGTCTACTACTGCGCGGTATATGATAGTTTAGCGAGCGCGTAGCCGCCATTCTACCTAACCAATGATACAGCCTGTGATTGGCATTGGTTGGGTTGGAAAGTCTACGTGATTAGTGGACCAAATATTATTTATATTATTTATATTTAGATCAGGACAATGTGTAGCGGAGCGGTGATAGTTAAAGCTAAAAAACCTTGAGTGGTCATTATATAAAGTAGTGTAGCCAGTACCAACCAACCATTAACTACCGCCGTGTAGCGGCGTCGCTCGGCTAGTGGTTATTCAAAGTGGCAACCTCCAAACTCGACCCCAGACATGCTAAGAAGAAAACGTTGAGCGACGCAAATCTTTACAAAACCGCTTTAAATATTATAATAGTAACTTATGTCGTGATAGAAATTGTGTTAGCAGAAGAAGTGATGTTTTTGTATGTAGAAAATATATGATAAAGATAAGGATTGGTAATAAATATGTAGTGAACGAGTTTATGTTGCGATGTTATTGGAAGTAAAAAAGAATTGAAAAGGTTGGGGTTTGTGATATTAAATATGATGACAAAGTAAGATGTTGTACAATGAGTAAAAGAATGAAATTGATATAGAGTATTTGTTGGTAAAAGTTGTGTGTGTGAAGAATAAAATAGTAGTATGTGTAGTGATATATTTTGTGTTGGAAGCAAAAGAGATGGTATAGTAAGTGAAAAGAATAATGGAGAATGATGCGTTTTGTGGTAAAAATGGGCGATGATAGTGTATAAGGCAGTAGGGTATTAGTTATAAAAAATGATCATAAAATTGATAGGGGTTATTGTGCTTTGCAGTCTTTTTGGCACCTTTGGTTGTAACTCGCACGAGTTACTAGTGTTTTCAGAAAGTACAAGTCGTGCTCGATTGCGACTTGTCATAATTCGTGGACGACTTAGTGTTCATGTGGTAATAGAAGACAGCATTGGAATCGGTGGCTGATAGCCATCGAATACGACTTCCACTCAGTTTGGCACTTCGAAAAGTATCATTTCTGCTTAACTCGTGCAGCATGGCTTTCTCTAAAGACTTACGATGGCGAGAAATCGTACTTAGTTTCGTCTGCAACATAGAAATGGTTCAAATAGCGTTCCTGCTTGGTGTTTCCGTTCGCTCTGTCAAGCGTTGGTATCGCTTATTCCAAAAGCATGGCCTTGTCACGGGATCTAAGCGTGCGAAAAGGGCCTCTCGGTGGCCACCTAATGTTTGCGAGTTCGTCCTGAAATATGTCGAAGATCATCCGTGTTTCTATCTCGAAGAGCTCCAAGACACACTACGATGCAAATTTGGCGACATCAAGTCTTCTACAGCAACAATTTGCAGAGCGTTGCGATTTGACTTAGGGTTGTCGCGTAAAGTTCTAACACGTCGAGCCCGCGAAGCTAAAGCTGACCAAGCCCAAGAATACATTGACAATCTAAAGCAATTCTACTCTACTCTTGAGCAAGTTGTGTTTTTGGACGAGACAGCGAAAGATAGTCGTGATGGTGTACGTCGGTACGCTTGGTCGAAGCGTAACACACCTGTGGTTGTGACACTGCCTTTTGTGCGAGGTGAACGAATCTCTGTGTTGGCTGCAATGTCAACGGAAGGATTTTTATTATATGGTCTCACTACTGGAACGTTTATACGCCACAGCTTTCACAGGACATTTCACGAGAAAATATTACCGTACCTGAACCCATGGCCGCTTCCTCGCTCCATACTTGTGCTTGATAGTGCCAAAATTCATATATACAAGGAATTAGAGGAAGCGGTTCATAGTGTTGGAGCTTTGTTATTTTTTCTACCACCATATTCCCCGCACTCTAAAATCGTACCCTATCTGTCTGTCAGTCCGTCACGCCCCTTCGTCTAGACTTAACCTCTCGGTTGGCATCACTTTTGGTTCGAGGTTGTATGCATTTCTCTCCCATCAAAAAAGCTGCACCTATCCTATTGACTGGACCTTTCTTTCCCGAAATTACAAAATAGCACTTTCCGCATGATTATTCTCAATTAGCTGGAGCCTCCTCGACCTTAACTGAAATCGAACAGTAGTGCATTTTGAACCCATATTTTGGACAATCATTTTCTACCACTATCTATTATAATGATATTTGTTTTTTTGTTCTTTTATTTAGTACTAAAACCACCAGCGCCGTAAGACTGCTCTACTAAACTGACCGCGTCATCCAATTGATATGTACTGGGTGGTGAAACCGTGTTAGTGTTCAGAGTGCAAACACCGCTCTCTGCAGACAGATTGAATAGTGTAAGTCAAAAGATATGGTATTTTTAGTATAATGTTCTGTTTTTTGTCATTTCAACTCGCATGTTTTAAGCTGGCTAAACAGCTGCAGGTGATTCGTTTTAATATGACGAAACTTTAGCAAGTCTTTGAACGACGTGTGTTAGTACATGTGCTATAGTGCCGACTACGTAGTATATAATTCTAGCTATGCGTGCGCAGTTGGAGTGCTCAGACGCACACCTCGAGTAAAGCCAGATTATTTATGCAGCTTCACCAAGCCGTTTGCACTCCACGTTGATGCAGGTGAATGTTATACACAATTCGAATCTTACCTGTTCTGTACAACTATCTATCAACACTGATGACACAGACTTCGGCTGGAGCTATCGCGACAGTTACACTATTACAGTGATTCGGCAGCTGCAAAGTAGCACACGCTATACTATTACCACAATAGCCAATCTAATAGGAATTCTACTTTCTGATAGCAGCGTGTAACGCAGTGGATACGATAATGCTACAGTCTCTGAATATCACGATCACACAGCCTAGGGCATAACGGAGATCGGCCGCCAGCAGCACGTTATGTAGGATCAGAATGGAGATATAGCAAGTAGCGAGTTTTGATGCTTAGTCTAATCATTTATATAACATGCAGTGATTAAATCATTTTACAATCAAGAGTACATTAGAAGACCTAGGTGTAAATTAGTCTAACTTTGAGTAGTTGTGTGAGATTATCTACTGCAGCTATCATGGCAATTACGTTATGATATAGCTTGATATAGACTGCATAGCACTTAAGATTGCTGCGCAACAGTGAAAATGCAGGTCAACAGCTCTGTACCTATGTTCAGCGAGTTTCGTTGGAATAAATAAAATGCATTTTAACTACCTGTACTACTGCTGACACTACCGCGCTACAAGTTGCTGAGTTGTCCCGACCCAGAAGTGAAAATAACATCGTATGATATGGAGCGGCAGCCGCGTTGCAGTCGGCAATCTATTCCCTAATATATAGTTTCAGTTATTTAAATTGAATAAACTCGATACAATCAAGATCGGTCGGTACGTATATTCACCAGTTTCAACACCGATCGGCTAGGTTGTCGTATATCCATTTCTTCGGATAGTCCATGATAACGACAACAAACTATATGGACAGTACTTGAGTGAATCGCTAAATGAGATTGGCGAAGATCTGTCAACGTGATACGGGAACACTTTCCTATGGTAAAAGCTTCTGAGGTCAGGTTGGTTGGGGTGACACTGATTACAAGATTTTTACAACAATAACAATGGCAATGTTGTATTATATCACGGGAAAAACGTAGTCAAAGTTGGAATACTAAACGTGCACGCTGCTAAGAGGTATTATTTTCAGCTGCTCACAACCACACTCCCCTCAATTATCGTATGAGTTCACATGTTTCAACAAACATTAAACGAAGCATCCGCGTAGCGGATGCCCAGAGCGCCAGTTGCCCACAGATCAATCCAATTGAGGTTGGTTTTCCTTTGCTAAAACGTTGGAAACAAAGGTATGCAAGCTTGGCATTTAGCTTTGCGCCAGAAGAAATTCTTGACTTGGCAATGTGGTCATGCACACGTAAGCAAGATGGTACTCGCGGAATTTACCATCATTGTGGTTATCATAGCGAATCTCTTGTTATAACATTAACGTAGCAGCATCAACTAACATTAACTCTTCATATCACTGATGGCATTCGTCTTCCATGTTCGTAAGTGGCTCGTTGAGAGTTATGCCCTCATTGTGTGGTCTTCGAAGGTCACATTTGGGCAATCCAAGAATCTCTCTCAGGTCATCTAGCGATACATCGATATTAACTTCAGTGTTGTTGATCATGATTCGTACACTTCTGAATCTCCGATCGAGGCGTCTTTGCTCTGCTTGTTGTTCGTTTGCCATCTCTCTCCGAGCCGCATCTACTTGTGTTAACTGCCCGTATGTCGCATGATCAGGGACACTTGGTATTGTTCCATCTGGTTCACGTGCATGTTGTGTAGCAAAGTAGCGCAACGCTAGACTGCCAGTTGCAAGTTGCGGCTGATTAATAGCTGTAAAATGATTCTGAATCCTAGTTGTTGCTTCATTAATTCGAGCTACAGTTGCTCGTCTAATTGAGGTTTGGACCTGAAAGCATATACCAAACATTAAGGCTTGTTAGCTAACTTTCATAAATTTGTTAAATAAATTCACCATAGCAGTGTATACGAAGAGAAGTAGGCGAAATTCATCCAAAGGAACTCCTCATCTTTGGGCATTGCGCCAGGACTTGACAACTTGCTGTTCAAATCCGTCCGACCTGAGCTTGACAAACCCACGTTGCTTTGTGTTTGAGCCAGGCTTTAGGTATATGTCTTTCTCGATCCAACATATATCTTGTTGGGACGTGACGATAGTTTCCACCTCAGCGAAAAACACAGAGTATCCTTCAGTAGCACACAGCCATATACTATGCGGCTGCTTGTGGACTGCACGGACGTCGTTGAGTGATTCTCCAAGTTTTATTACTTGTGTGATTTTAAGTTCTCCATCACCAAAATGCTGCTGATCGTAGTGTCTTCCATCCTTCTCAACGCCGAGTGATTCCTTGCAACTATAATCTTTTCATCAGAAAGCGAGGGTTAAAGTATACAAAGGTAAGTTGTACATGACATAAATAATCTACCGCATTGAAAATCTTATCTGTCGTTACTCGCAAATACTTCAAACAGCAATAACCGTGTTCGTTTTCAGCAAACGCTGTTGTCTTTATAGCCACCTATGGTCGCATCGACAACTTGTCGATGTTGGTGACTGTCCAATAATTGATCAGCACGATTTGTACTAAATCGTGCACAAGTTAGTGACAAGTCCCTGTACTAACTAGTGGGGAGACTGATAACTTACAAAGCACAATAATATATATGATGATAAAGTTGATAATTGTATTTGAAATAATAGAGAAAGTAGAGAAATAGTAAAATTGATTATGAAGAAGGATGTGATAAAAGTTGAAGAAATGATTATAGAGGAAGAAGTTGTAGAGAACGATATTATACAGGATGAGGTAGTACCGCAAAAATCGGAAAGATTTGGCATCCGTCCCTAAAGCACATTTGACAGGTGCCAAGTCTTTCCGATATTGACGGTAATCTTTTTTTGTACGGATGGCCATCATTGATTCTCAAAAGTAGGGAAGTTCGTTTTGCAGAAGAGGGTAGCATTTTGGGGCGCGATCCAATGGCGCGCACTTGGCAACATGCCGCCTCATCGCATCAAGCTCGCACACACCATCGAGTTCAAGATCAAGACGGTTGAAGATTTCCTATCATCGGGCGAGACGCGTGTGGCCTTCTGCAACGGCAAGGCGTACTCGCGTTCAGCACTACAGTATTGGGAGAAGCATTTAGAGTCCATGCGGGTCGCTGTTCGCGACAAAAAGCGCGGGAAAAACCTGACAGTGGGGGGTAGTGGTCGCGTGTCACCCTCTGTCGTTGTTGAGGATGCCCTGTGCGGCTGGATTAAGGATGAACGTCGTGACGAGCGGCCCGTGGCATTGGACGACATTGTTGCGAGATGTATGGCAATGTTGCCAGGCTTCATGGACGCCAAAACAAGTGCTTCTCGAAAGTCATGGTGTAGCCGCTTCATGAAGCGATATGGGCTGACCATAAGACGCATATCGCACTCAGGTCGCAACAAACACCCCGAATTATTGGCTCTCCAAGAAGCGTTTGCCTCTTAAGTGAGCGCACTGCTGATTGATCACTTTCTGGACACTTCTTCCGGTGCCCCGCCGCCCTACGTGCTCTACAACATGGCCCAAACCGCTGTTTACGGCGATGTTGGCGCCACGACAACGGTGGACTTCGTTGGGGTGACTCGCGTCCCTCCCAACGGTGCAGGCAAAGGTAGTTACCGCTGCACAGCAGCGCTACTTGCTTGTGCGGACGGCCGTATGCTTCCACCGCATTTTGGCTTTGCTGGCGAGCCTGGAAATGACGTACACAGAGAAGTACCACGCTATTGTGTGCCTTCCGTGGCCACATTTTCGGTGCAAGCGAAGGCTTGGTTTAGCGAGAGAGTGATGCTCGAGTGGATAGAGCAGGTATAGCAATACGAGGTACACGGACCTAGTGTCCTCATTTTGGACTGCCTAAAGGTTCACAAGTGCGTCGCGGTGCGGCGCCGTCTCGCCGAGATGGGTACGTATACTGTCTACGTTCCTGCTGGTTGTACGTCCGTTGCACAGCCACTGGATGTAGGCGTCATGGCTCCATTCAAGAGCAGTTTGCGAGCTCGCTACACTGAGCTCTATTCTAAGCACCCGCCTCCACGAACTGCCAGCCATCGCCGATACGACATGTTCCAGCGGGCTATGCAAGCTCTTCACTCGATAACAACGGATACCGTCAAGAACGCCTTTATCAAGGCTGGGCCCTTTATTCCGTTAGGACCAGCACCACAACCTGCTGCTGTCGTAGTCTCCACGACGGAAGTCATCGTGTAGCCATTTTGTTAAATACGATTTCAGTTTCAAAACAAGGTGGTATTTTCTTGTAGGCCGTATTTCCCTTAATACAGTGAGCCGACTGAGTGCCAAATCTTTTCGGGTGCCAAATCTATCCGACTTTTGCGGTAAAGGGTAGTATTGTAGAGTATGAAAATAAAAATGATGATGATGGGTTATGTGGTAATAGAGTATTTGTTGGTATAGTATGAGATGTAGATGAATTTAATAGTAGAATATTTGATGATGGTGAAATATGTGGTTGTAGAGAATGTGATAGTAGAATATGTGACGGAAGAATATATGGTTGTAAAATTTATATTTGAAGAGAATAAATTGGTAGAGAAGCTGGAAAAGAATGTGGTTTATTTAATGTGAATATATAGTAGTTAGTTGTATAGTTTTGTAGTGTATGTAATTGTATAGTATGTAGTAGTAGAGCTATAGGTATGGACCGACGGAATGCAATGCATTCTCCAGGTCATGGGGTCCTTTCCACCGACTAATTTTAGGTATTCTCGGGTCCTCAATGGTCCCCAAAATCCAATCTTATTTATATTGGGTACTCAAAGTACGTTATGTTTGGCTCACAGCCAATTGTGAAAGTTGATAGGTATCTTAATCCCCGATATATGTGATAGATGGTCATCGTTTGTATTTTATCAGTTGATATAACCTGTATGCAACCGTGCTGATTATACGATATCCTCCCAAATTCCAAAATATTAAGTTGGTAGAAAAACCATTAGCTACACCGTGACGTAACGTATTGTGATTCTTCTGTACTATGACAATAGCGTTGGGCACCCGCAGGAACCCATCTAGTTGGTGCGAGAGCAAGGTGATATGACGACTATTTTTGGCAGACGCTTGAGTACATGAAGTGGGGACGAATGCGTATTTGAAAGGAGCGTCTCACTGATGACATGGGGTTGTTTTACCCTGGTGTTCCTCAGTGAGCACGCATACTTGATGCAGTTAAAAGGGCTATGTTACTAGGTGCCAGCACTGTCAACCCTAGTGATGGAGTCAATTCTGTTGTTAATAGGCATGAATCCTCCTGTTGCGTCACTTCCACGCGGCTACGTCTGGCTCTATTACGCCAACCCGAACAAGTACAAATTCACTAATCTGACAACTATTGGGTTTGGTGTAATTGGCCCTCCATTTACATAAGTAGCTAGGCATCTTTCTGATATTGCATAAGTAGGCACGGTCGGCACACGACTAGCGTGTGCTGACTCGTCATCCTCTGAATGGTTGAAAGCGGGGGAGCCAGACCCCACTTTCAGCCAATCAGATGTCGACATTTATTTGAGTGGTTCACATTAGTGCTAAGGGCTCGCGCCCGGTCTAATAATAAATCAGAGTTGAATTTACCTTGGGCTTAATACTTAGTTGTCAGTCTTACTGAGAACAAGACGCTTCCTGGACAGCTAGGTGTGAGCCAGTGACGGACATACACCAGGCCAGTCACAATCTCGCTTGTTTGTTAAGGAGGTCATGCATTTACGTTAGAGACTAACTATACATCCGTGAAATCGCTGTGGGCTTGTATATCCCTAAATTCCAAGAACTATTTCCCATAGCTACCTAATACCTGGCAGGTTAGTAGAGTCCTGGTATTCTTGAAGCAGTTGCCTGATCATCTTTTGATCCTGATGTTTGTTTTCCATCGAAATCCCGTCCTGCAAGCAGTTCCAGGGTGATGGTGGAACGCAGTCACGACGAAGTGTTTTATTGGAAAACCTTGATAGTTGCTTTGACTTGATGAATGCGATCATTGCTTTAGTTGCTGTCTTGTGGCTTGATCTCCATGTGATAGATACGATCTCATTGATGTATTGCTTAACATCCAAGTCCTCACGGAGTGCTTTGAGCACATGTTGGACACCTTGCAGCCTTATTAGTACTGTAGACATTAGCTTCTCCTGCTTCAACTGAGCCAATGCTCTTGTAATAAGTCTTTTCGACATATTGACTTCTGTTATATCCAGCTTTTCTTGTTGCAATCCAATCAAACAGTCTCCTTCTAGTTCCTCTCCGACAATAACCCAAGCTCCCCGTCTTCCTGCTGATTCAGGAATATTTACCGAGTGAACGAGTAGTGTCCGACTTATCCGAGGTATCGGGCGAACCGAAGGTACAATCGCTCTGAAGACGGCATAACATTCAGCAACCCGAAACCCCAACTCATAGGTATTAGGTCTGGAGGTTAGTCCCTTGATCACCGCTTGTTTTTGAAAATCTGCGAGTTTCATGAGTCTCCGCTTGGCTTCCTGGCCTGAAATATTTTCGTTTTCGAAGATTTCCCGGTTTCGAATAATCCACAGTGTACACTGCGTACATGTTGTCCAAATACTCCATATTACTTGCAATGCTTCATCATGCCCTGATTCCCAATACGGAATAGTTCGTGATGCCTCATCTACGAAATTGGGGGAAACCGTTGGTGCTGTCCTAGAAGCCAGGTGTGGTATAAGCCTATCAAGCTCCTCTCGAGAAGGATAATGGCCAAGCCAACTAGGGAGCCATTCTTGCCAAACATCTTGGGCTCTTTAGCATTCCCAGACTATGTGTTCAATTGTCTCTTTGTTCGTGGTAGACAACTCATATGTACACTGACGAGTCTCCGGGCAACCTTCATGGTATAAATTCAATGTCCTGGTGCATATTCGGTATAATGTCCATCTTTGATAATCCGTTAAAACGCCATCGATTTGCCAGATTTGTTCAGGATGCTGATTCTGTGCACCCCTGGCCAGGAACTACCTTGTGCTCCTAAGTCCATCTTTTCCAAAAACCTCTTGATTGACCCTGTCAAGCATTTGCGAATCCGTTTAGATCGACTTTTACGAATGATTTGTCGGAGTTTACTTGATCTGGTTTCGCGGGTTGCTGTCCATGGTGTCGGATGTAGCAGAGGCGTTGGTTCAAATGCTAAACCTGTCGTTCGTTGCTCAAATTTCAATTGTTGTGCGTCTTCATCAAATTGCGGATCAGGATCCCGATTTACCACAGACCAAGTCCAACTGTGTGCGTCCTGTTCTCACAAAAACAGGAAAAGTTTGGACGTGTGGGGAGTGTGGCGATTACCATTCTGTCACTCTTGGCCTGCCATGGATATAACTGTTTCAATAATGGGAAATTGCGAGGTCGAATCGGTTCAATAAATGATGTCAATACTTTGTCGGGAACACAGGCAAATATACTCGCACACCTACGCCGTAATTGACCATAATACCGGATAGTAAAAGGACGTGCGCTTAAAGGTGGTGTTAGCAAGTAAACCCCTGGAGATTCTATTCAAACTCTCAATTTCATCAGTGTACTCGGCTCAAACCAGGGGAAATCCTTCTCACGCAGCGGTTTACCATTATCATCAACAACGTACGCATTTTCAGCCCATATACTCGTTCTCCAATAAGTCTGCTGTCAGTGAACCCCGACTAAAAGTTGATCTTCCCTTGAGTATGCATTTGATCATGCCGGTGCCCACCCAGAAACAAACAATTGTCTCTCTCATGTCATGCACTTGGCGCTCCAATTTCTGGGACATTATCCCCTTCTTATTTTGCTCAGTAAGATCTGTCCAAAGCTCCAGTCGCCCAATTCCTTGTACTGTTGAAATTGTGTTCCTTGTGCTTTGTCGTTGAACGTTCTTAAGCTGTGCTTCCGTGGTAGGAGTAAAAGCACAGCAACCACGAGAAGTGGCAACCGCTGGATGGGCTAAAAAATGCCATACCGCCTGATAATGATCAGGTGTACACTGTATCCATTGCTCAGCCTGGCTGATTCGTGTTATCAATAGAGCCTGCTCTATACTTTGTAAACCGAGTCCACCTTGATCTTCTGGAGCAAATACAAATCCTGGAATTATCCTATGTCGTGTTATAACTTCTCTTGTAGACCCTTTCCAGATAAATCGCTTTTGGGGCTGTTCCACTTGCCGCAGTATCGACTTCGATACAGGAATATGCATCCCAGTGAATAATATTGCGGGCAGCGCTACCGCATTGAACAACATAATTCGCGGTTTAACGGAATTTGTAACCCTTGTAGCCACTTGTAGTCATTTTTTTATATTCTGAACTCGAACATCCCAATTGTGTTGCGTTGTATCATGCGTCTCCAATTAGTAGCCTAAGAAGCTTGTCAGACCTCCTTTAGCTAATACCGGGTATCCATGGCAACGTCCTTGATCCCATGCAGCGTTAAGGGATATCACTATACTCTTTTGAGGTTGAACGTTTAATCCAGATAATTCGCCGAAGCGTTTGAGAAGATGATTTAGCGGTTCAATCTGTCACGATGCCGATAAAAATACAGTACAATCATCAACAAACCCATTGAAGACATGCTTACATCCTCCGGATCCAGGTATTTCCAGGCCTGTAATTTCCGGATGGTCAACGAAGGCTCTCCCAAGAAAATCTATTGACAACATAAATAACAACGGCGCTAGTGGACACCCTAGCCGGATCCCAGACTTTACCACCCATTTCGAAGATTCCTCTCCATTCATCATGTAGCTGGCTCTGGTTCCGGAATGCAAATTGTGGAGAACATCAAGAAACGCTTGTGGAAATCCAAATTCCGCTAGTGAAGTTAACATGAAGCTCCGATCCTATGTGTCGTACGCCTTTTTCTCATCTAAGCACACGATAACTGGAGAATCAGCCCAATCCAACTCTGGATCATCAATAAGTCTCTTGAGCATAGCTTGAACCATTGTAACACTCTTTGTCATTAGTCTACCCCTCACAAATCCTTGTTGAGATGAACTAATTATCCTTGGTAGAAAGCGATGTATCCGTTCAGCATAAATTCTCCCAAGAATGTTATATCCAGTGTTGAGAAGTGAAATTGGCCGGTAATCCGTAGCATTTGGAGAGTCGCCTTTCTTCCTGAGTGGTACCACGACCGCATCAAGAAACGTACTCGGCACTTCCGCTCCTTTTCGGATTGCTCGGTAAACCATCGTTAAACATTCTACCATTTCTACTTTGAAGTCTTAGAAAAATCGTGGGAAAGCCCAGTTGTACCCCCAGATTTGCCTGTTGGTAGTTGATTAATTGCGGATAGGACCTCACCTTCCAGAATAGGGTTGACAAGCGAGTCTTTTTCGTCAGGTGAAAGCCTCTGCGCTTCTGGAACAGTATGAAACTTACGGAGTTCTTCTTTCATCGCCGATGGGCCTACTCTTGCATGAGCCCTCCCATAATTCCCTTCCATTCACTAGCCATTTTTTCTGCAATCGACATACCCTCTGGGTAAAAATGACCTGGGGATGGTACAATGTTTGAGATTGTTTGATCGCGTTGTCAGTCCGCGTGCCTTTTAAAAAATCTCTTTAAGTTGGTGAGGGTCGGTT